>JAKGGE010001315.1:0-17500 GCA_023748175.1 Hoolock leuconedys | reverse complement strand
GGTTTTCCACATACATAGATAGATACTAATTTATTTATTCTGATATATTTTTAAAACATAATAAAGAAATGTAATAGAATTGATTAATAGATAAGTAATAAAAAGGCCTTTTGAGTTTTGAGATGCTGTTGACTGTGGGTTTTCTTTGGTGGGGGTGGGGATCAAAGGCTGCATTAGAAAGAAGGAACTATAGCCGGGCGTGGTGGCTCATACCTATAATCCCAACACTTTGGGAGGCCGAGGTGGGTGGATCACCTGAGATCAGTAGTTGGAGACCAGCCTGGCCAACATGGTGAAACTAAAAATACAAAAAATTAGCTGGGCATGGTGGCAGATGCCTGTAATCCCAGCTACTCAGGAGGCAGAGGTTGCAGTGAGCCGAGATCCTGCCACTGCACTCCAGCCTGGACAACAGAGTGACACTCTGTCTCAAAAAAAAAAAAAAAAAAAAAAAAAAAAAAAAAAAAAAAAAAAAAAAAAAAAAAAAAAAAAAAAAAAAAAAAAAAAAAAAAAAAAAAAAAAAAAAAAAAAAAAAAAAAAAAAAAAAAAAAAAAAAAAAAAAAAAAAAAAAAAAAAAAAAAAAAAAAAAAAAAAAAAAAAAAAAAAAAAAAAAAAAAAAAAAAAAAAAAAAAAAAAAAAAAAAAAAAAAAAAAAAAAAAAAAAAAAAAAAATCATGTAGGTTTTACTTATTTTCCTTTCTCTTTGTCCTTAACTTCCTCCAGGCAGGATTGCTTGCAAGTAGTCACTTTGGTAGAGGGTAGTCATTAGTAAGTGATTAACTTCATATCCTAATCCCCAGGGGCAGCTTGCAAGATTAATGAACTTGTTTTTCTTGTAAAGAACAATGATCCCTGGGTTATGCTGACCTCTGATCAAGTCAGGAAGAACAAGCATAAAGCTTCCGAGCCTATCCAGGGTGCTCCCAAGGCCAAAATCCAGCCAAAGAACCCAGAGTTTCCATTAGAGGGAGAAGTGGTTGTTTGCAGTGCTACAGTCAGTGACAGCGCTTCTGTGAACAAGGCCAAGCATTCTAGCAACAAACCTCACAAAGCTGCATCCAGCAGGATCAGCAAAACTAAGAGCCATGGGCAGGAAGAGACCAAAGGGAACAGACAGAACAGCTCCAAGAAATCTGAAGAGAGTAAGCAGTCAGGGAACAAAGTCAAGGTAGAAGAGAAGCAAACCACTCCCCATAGGAAACGGAAGAAAAATCAACCTCAGCTTAGCCAAGAGACCTTTAAAAAGCCCCGAAGCTCCCTAGGCACGCACCTGCTAGAGTCTGTGCAAGTTTTCCATGCACTCGGGAAAAAGATCGATAAGAAAACTGGGTTCTCTTCCTCCAGGATCCCGGGAAGCTCAAGCAACACCCAAAACCGCCAGCCATTCCCAGCTCTCAAACCATGGCTGGATACCCGACGTGAGGGTAAAGGCCCGGAGAAACTTCAGGTCAAGGCCCAGAAACTAGATGGTAGTGCTGAAAAAGAGTGTCCATCTCCATCCCATTCTGAGTTGCCACCACCTGGGAAGGTCAAGTTGATACCTTTGCCCTTTCTGACCCTGGACAAACCTCAAGGTCAACCTGTGTCTCGGCGGCCAAACCGTCTGGCCTCACGTAGGCCTGCTGTGGCTTACCGTGCTCAACCTGATTCTACTAACTCAGCTAAATCAACTGCAGTCAATCCATCCCAACCAGCTCCTACCAACACATCTTTGACAGGTCCTGCCACACCGGCTCAGCCAATTTCAACCAAAGCAACCCAACCCAGTTCAGCCAACCCTACCCAGCCTACTGTCCCTCAATCTGCTGCTTCTAGGCCATCACCCTACAAAACATCATCTTGTTCTTCTCTGCAGCGGGAGCCTGTTTCCACTGCTGTGACCAGTTTCTGGTCACTGCCCAAGCCTCAAAATCGATTTCTAATCCAAGACTTCAGCCTCCAACCCCGTCCATGGAGGAAATCCACTGTTCCTGAGCCAGTAATGTCAATGCCTATCACAGAAGAGCAGAGGCCAGAGCGTGAGGCCATGAAGAGAAAGGCTCAAGAAGAGCGTGAGAATGCTGCCAAATACACCTCTTTGGGGAAAGTGCAGTTTCTCGTTGAAAGAGAAAGAGATATGGAAATTGCTGAATACTATGGCTACACAATCTAAGAGCTGAGATTGTTGGTTTTACTTTGGATACCGCTGGTTTTCCACATACATAGATAGATACTAATTTATTTATTGATATATTTTTAAAACATAATAAAAAATGTAATAGAATTGATTAATAGATAAGTAATAAAAAGGCCTTTTGAGTTTTGAGATGCTGTTGACTGTGGGTTTTCTTTGGTGGGGGTGGGGATCAAAGGCTGCATTAGAAAGAAGGAACTATAGCCGGGCGTGGTGGCTCATACCTATAATCCCAACACTTTGGGAGGCCGAGGCAGGAGAACTGCTTGAACCTGGGAGGCAGAGGTTGCAGCCGAGATCCTGCCACTGCACTCCAACCTGGACAACAGAGTGACACTCTGTCTCAAAAAAAAAAGGAACTAAAAGTTGGATGGGAGAATAGACAGAAAGGGA
This sequence comes from Hoolock leuconedys, assembly GCA_023748175.1. Taxonomy (NCBI): domain Eukaryota; kingdom Metazoa; phylum Chordata; class Mammalia; order Primates; family Hylobatidae; genus Hoolock; species Hoolock leuconedys. The sequence continues at coordinate 14,935 of JAKGGE010001315.1, read as the reverse complement.
TGAGAATTGAGGAATCAGGAAGGAACATGTTCCAGGACTAAGAAGGTCAAATGGGGAGAGATTTTATGGGCTTATACAAAGAATCAGAAATGGGGAAAAAATGGCTGACAAACAGTTCTTGGGTTACGCCTACTATAATACAACTGGAACTATTCTGTAAGAGCAGAGAAAATAGGATGCAATCCTATATGTCCAGGCTTTATACTTTGTATCAGAATGAACCTACTCAAAAGAGGTGTAATTTGATGCTGCAAAAGGAAAAACAGCCCAAACCTAAGGTTTTAGACTCCCACCATTAGATGGGGAAGACAGGGCACTGCTTGGTGCTTTGAATCCCCTGAATAATCATCCTGATCCTCTGCCCCACAGTCAGCTATGGCTCCAGCACCTCCACCTCCTTATGGGGTTGTCTGGAGCAGGAGGGGAACACTCCCAAACCTGTCCTCCCCATGGAATTAGGACAGGTTGTGGTCTCCCCTTCCTGCAACTGACAGGAAACCCAATTTGGCCTGGGACCCACTGGTCCCTTAGTAGGGCAGTTTCCTCTGTGTCAATTCCCCACTGCGGGACTTGAATGGACAACAGGTTGGCATGACGTGGTTACATTTCCTTTTCCCACTTTGGAGCTGTTCAGGTGGAAAAACAGTAATCCCCCCTATCCCAATCCAAGCAAATGGCTGGGCTATTCTTGTCTATATTTCTGACCTACCACCCCACAAGGGAAGATACTCACTTTGCTAAAGTGCTGCTCACAGCAGAAGAAAGGCATGTAGTCACAGAAAAGCCTAGGCAAGAAGCAAACCGGCTCCATCTGGAGGCGGGAAACAATCACCCCTGGCCAATAGACTCAGTCCCTAACGCAGAGACCAGTTGGGATGTAAATGATGGGGCCTTTCCCACTTAGGGCACTATGAGAACTGCATCCTTGAAGGTTTGAAGAAAGGGGTTACTCAGGTTAAGAGCCTCAATAAGGTACAGGAAATACAGCGGCAAGCATATGAGGACCCTTTGTAATTCCTAGAAAGACTCCATCAGACATGTGGAAAGTAGGTTGACGCTAACTAACCCTGACGCACCGGACAATCAGAGAATGGTCAATGTGACCTTTATCAGCCACAGTGCCCTGATATTCAAAGAAAACTGCAAAAGGTAAATGGGATCCTTGGGTTGCCAATCTCACATTTAGTGGACTTAGCTTTTAAAGTATGCTATGCTCGGGAGGCTGAGGCAGGCGGATCACTTGAGCTCAGGAGTTCCAGACTAGCCTGGCCAACATGGTGAAACCCCGTCTTTAATAAAAATACAAAAATTAGCCGGGCGTGGTGGCGCATGCCTGTAATCCCAGCTCCTCAGGAGGCTGAGGCACGCGGATCAATTGAGCTCAGGAGTTCCAGACTAGCCTGGCCAACAGAGTGACACTCTGTCTCAAAAAAAAAAAAAAAAAAAAAAAAAAAAAAAAAAAAAAAAAAAAAAAAAAAAAAAAATTTAAAAAAAAAAAAAAAAAAAAAAAAAAAAAAAAAAAAAAAAAAAAAAAAAAAAAAAAAAAAAAAAAAAAAAAAAAAAAAAAAAAAAAAAAAAAAAAAAAAAAAAAAAAAAAAAAAAAAAAAAAAAAAAAAAAAAAAAAAAAAAAAAAAAAAAAAAAAAAAAAAAAAAAAAAAAAAAAAAAAAAAAAAAAAAAAAAAAAAAAAAAAAAAAAAAAAAAAAAAAAAAAAAAAAAAAAAAAAAAAAAAAAAAAAAAAAAAAAAAAAAAAAAAAAAAAAAAAAAAAAAAAAAAAAAATAGTTTCTGATGTATAGTTCACCTAACATAAAATTCACTGTTCAAAATCAGATGAGGAGAGAGAATAATATTTAGATGAAGACTGATGTGTCCCAGGGACTCCCTTAGACTTGGAGCAACCAGTGGCTATATCCCCACAGGATTCCTAGATAAAATTGACAATGGGGAACAGAATGATTGACTTTTTAGTTGACACAGTGCCACATATTAAGTAATTAACAATTGTCTCTCTCCAACTTTGGGAAAAACCATTACTGTTACACGGATATTGGGAGACACCATTACCCTTTTCTACAATCCTTAGGTTACCATTTAGGAGAGACCAGCCTAGGGCATAGTTTCTTGTACATGCTTAATGCCCAGTGCCCCTCCTGGGCTGGGATTTACTTGCCAAATTGTATGCTCAACTTGTCTTTCCCCCCAGATGCCTAGATATAATGATTCCTTCTGAACAAGTTTGCAGGTTTCAAATACTCCTGCTCCAACCAGAAAACGAAGAGGTTCAGGACATTCCAGAAGAAATTCTCATGCAGGTAAGGAGAGATGTTTGGGCCCAAGGGAAGCCAGGGAGTGGTCACAGCCAAACCCATAAAAATTAAATTAAAAGAGAGACACAGAATATCCATTAAAGAAAGTGGCATGAAAGGGTATTCAACCACTCTTGGAAGGCTTTTTTGGCACAAGGACTGATTTGATCCTGTAATTCTCCCTTTAACATTCCTGTTTTACTGTGGGCGGCAAGCCACCCAGGTGCTGAGGCAAGAGACCAAGGGCATGAGCTGTTCCAGTATAATAAAACATATAAAACAACAAGAGTTATACTAGATCTAAATCATAGACATGATTATATATGAATATCATTAATCATTAGTTTGTAGCAATTACTCTTTATTCCAATAGTAGAGACAGGGTTTCATCATGTTGGCCAAGCTGGTCTTGAACTCCTGGCCTCAACTGATCCACCCGCCTTGGCCTCCCAAAGTGCTGGGATTACAGGCATGCACCACCATGCCGGGCTAATTTTGTATTTTTAGTAGAGACAGGGTTTCATCATGTTGGCCAAGCTGGTCTTGAACTCCTGGCCTCAACTGATCCACCCGCCTTGGCCTCCCAAAGTGCTGGGATTACAGGTGTTTTTTTAAAATGTAGCCACCATGCCCACCCTGTTCATTCTTGTGTTCTTTTTACTTTCGTCTTCATTTCTGAAGTTTTTCTTTTGTTTTTAATCCTGTTCTGAGTTCTACCATCTCACCTAATTTTGATTTATATTGTTTTCTCACACTTTCTATTGCAGTAAAATACACATAATGTAAAATTTACCATTTTAACCATTTTAAGTGTACAATTCAGTGGCATTAATTAGATTCATACTGTTATTCCACCATTACCACTATCCATCTCCAGAACTTTTTCATCATCCCCTGCAAAAAAGCCCTCTACCCATTAGCGGTCACTCCTCATTCCCTCCTCCCTCTGACACCAGGCAACCACCAATCTCTGGATTTACCTTTTCTGGACATTTCATATAAATGGAATCATACAACATGTGACCTTTGGTATCTGGCTTCTTTCATTTAGTACTATGTTTTAAAGGTTTATCTATGTTGTAGTGTGTGTCTGAACTTTATTCCTTTTCATACTGCATAGTATTCTTATTGTATGACTACACCACATTGGCTTATCCATTCATCCATTACTAGACATTTGCTGTTTCCACAGGTATAGCAGCAGAAGAGACAACTTGGAAAAAGTGAAGGTAGGCCAGGCACAGTGGCTCATGGCTATAATCCCAGCTACTCAGGAGGCTGAGGTGGGAGGATCACCTGAGGTCAGGAGATCAAGACCATCCTGGCTAACACAGTGAAACCCCATTTCTACTAAAAATACAAAAATTAGCTGGGCGTGGTGGCAGTGCCTGTAATCCCAGCAGTTCAGGAGGCTGAGGCAGGTGGATCACCTGAGGTCAGGAGATCAAGACCATCCTGGCTAACACAGTGAAACCCCATCTCTACTGGAAATACAAAAAAAAAGAAATTAGCTGGGCATGGTGGCTCATGCCTGTAATCCCAGCACTTTGGGAGGCTGAGGCAGGAGAATTGCTTGAACCCGGGAGGCGGAGCTTGCAGTGAGCCCAGATGATGCCACTGCACTCCAGCCTGGAGGACAGAGCCAGACTCCGTCTCAAAAAAAAAAAAAAAAAAAAAAAAAAAAAAAAAAAAAATAAAAAAAAAAAAAAAAAAAAAAAAAAACCTGGTTCATACACAATTTTCTTTATCTCAGTTCATGGTAATGCCATTTTTCAGTTGCTTGGGGCAGAAACCTTTGAAGTCATTTGTAGTGATCTGTTAGAGCAGCGACTAGAAACTAACACAATGCTCTAACAAGTAAGGTGCCATCTGAAAAATAATGTAATTAAGTTAAAAGAAAACTTTACTCTTAGCCACAATCACTTGCTAATGGGATATGTATGCCAGTTGGGTACTGTACATCTCAAACCTTAGAATCAAGTTGGATACTACCAGCATCACCTCCTGTTCCACACTGATTTGCATAGGGCACTCGCTAAAAACCCAGCTTCACAAAGATACAGTATCATTGAAAGGAATGTGGCATGATCTGATGTTGAAACTGTGAACTATACCTACTAGCTAGAAGCTCATACAATATCTAACAGATGTTGGGTATTGCTATGAATCCTTCACGAATTTAAAATACCCAGCTGCACCCAGATTAATCTGCTGTAGTGTCTTGGGAGCACATTGGTGCACTTTTTTTTTTTTTTTTTTAAAGACATGGTCTCACTCTGTCACCCAAGCTAGAGTGTAGTGCTGTGATCATAGCTCATTTTCCAAAGTGGTCATTTTTCCTGGAGATGAGAGAGACCAGGCTTCAAACAAACTGTAGGGGGAGCTCCAAACCACAGATTCACCTTCATGTTACTGGTTTTAAGTAGCCTTCTTAAGAACTACTTCAGGCCAGGTGCGGTGGCTCAAGCCTGTAATCCTAGCACTTTGGGAGGCCGAGAGGTTGCAGTGAGCCCAGCTGCTGCCACTGCACTCCAGCCTGAGTGGCAGAGCGAGACTCCATCTCAAAAAAAAAAAAAAAAAAAAAAAAAAAAAAAAAAAAAAAAAAAAAAAAAAAAAAAAAAAAAAAAAAAAAAAAAAAAAAAAAAAAAAAAAAAAAAAAAAAAAAAAAAAAAAAAAAAAAAAAAAAAAAAAAAAAAAAAAAAAAAAAAAAAAAAAAAATTAGCCAGGCATGGTGGCTCAAGCCTGTAATCCCAGCACTTTGGGAGGCTGAGGCAGGAGAATGGCGTGAACCCGGGAGGCGGAGCTTGCAGTGAGCCCAGATGATGCCACTGCACTCCAGCCTGGAGGACAGAGCCAGACTCCGTCTCAAAAAAAAAAAAAAAAAAAAAAAAAAAAAAAAAAAAAAAAAAAAAAAAAAAAAAAAAAAAAAAAAAAAAAAAAAAAAAAAAAAAAAAAAAAAAAAAAAAAAAAAAAAAAAAAAAAAAAAAAAAAAAAAAAAAAAAAAAAAAAAAAAAAAAAAAAAAAAAAAAAAAAAAAAAAAAAAAAAAAAAAAAAAAAAAAAAAAAAAAAAAAAAAAAAAAAAAAAAAAAAAAAAAAAAAAAAAAAAAAAAAAAAAAAAAAAAAAAAAAAAAAAAAAAAAAAAACCTGGTTCATACACAATTTTCTTTATCTCAGTTCATGGTAATGCCATTTTTCAGTTGCTTGGGGCAGAAACCTTTGAAGTCATTTGTAGTGATTTGTTAGAGCAGCGACTAGAAACTAATACAATGCTCTAACAAGTAAGGTGCCATCTGAAAAATAATATAATTAAGTTAAAAGAAAACTTTACTCTTAGCCACAATCACTTGCTAATGGGATATGTATGCCAGTTGGGTACTGTACATCTCAAACCTTAGAATCAAGTTGGATACTACCAGCATCACCTCCTGTTCCACACTGATTTGCATAGGGCACTTGCTAAAAACCCAGCTTCACAAAGATACAGTATCATTGAAAGGAATGTGGCATGATCTGATGTTGAAACTGTGAACTATACCTACTAGCTAGAAGCTCATACAATATCTAACAGATGTTGGGTATTGCTATGAATCCTTCACGAATTTAAAATACCCAGCTGCACCCAGATTAATCTGCTGTAGTGTCTTGGGAGCACACTGGTGCACTTTTTTTTTTTTTTTTTTTTTTTTTTTTTTTTTTTTTTTTTTTTAAAGACATGGTCTCACTCTGTCACCCAAGCTAGAGTGTAGTGCTGTGATCATAGCTCATTTTCCAAAGTGGTCATTTTTCCTGGAGATGAGAGAGACCAGGCTTCAAACAAACTGTAGGGGGAGCTCCAAACCACAGATTCACCTTCATGTTACTGGTTTTAAGTAGCCTTCTTAAGAACTACTTCAGGCCAGGTGCGGTGGCTCAAGCCTGTAATCCTAGCACTTTGGGAGGCCGAGGCAGGAGAATGGCGTGAACCCGGGAGGCGGAGCTTGCAGTGAGCCCAGATGATGCCACTGCACTCCAGCCTGGAGGACAGAGCCAGACTCCGTCTCAAAAAAAAAAAAAAAAAAAAAAAAAAAAAAAAAAAAAAAAAAAAAATAAAAAAAAAAAAAAAAACAAAAAAAAAAAAAAAAAAAAAAAAAAAAAAAAAAAAAAAAAAAAAAAAAAAAAAAAAAAAAAAAAAAAAAAAAAAACCTGGTTCATACACAATTTTCTTTATCTCAGTTCATGGTAATGCCATTTTTCAGTTGCTTGGGGCAGAAACCTTTGAAGTCATTTGTAGTGATTTGTTAGAGCAGCGACTAGAAACTAATACAATGCTCTAACAAGTAAGGTGCCATCTGAAAAATAATATAATTAAGTTAAAAGAAAACTTTACTCTTAGCCACAATCACTTGCTAATGGGATATGTATGCCAGTTGGGTACTGTACATCTCAAACCTTAGAATCAAGTTGGATACTACCAGCATCACCTCCTGTTCCACACTGATTTGCATAGGGCACTTGCTAAAAACCCAGCTTCACAAAGATACAGTATCATTGAAAGGAATGTGGCATGATCTGATGTTGAAACTGTGAACTATACCTACTAGCTAGAAGCTCATACAATATCTAACAGATGTTGGGTATTGCTATGAATCCTTCACGAATTTAAAATACCCAGCTGCACCCAGATTAATCTGCTGTAGTGTCTTGGGTGCACACTGGTGCACTTTTTTTTTTTTTTTTTTTTTTTTTTTTTTTTTTTTTTTTAAAGACATGGTCTCACTCTGTCACCCAAGCTAGAGTGTAGTGCTGTGATCATAGCTCATTTTCCAAAGTGGTCATTTTTCCTGAGATGAGAGAGACCAGGCTTCAAACAAACTGTAGGGGGAGCTCCAAACCACAGATTCACCTTCATGTTACTGGTTTTAAGTAGCCTTCTTAAGAACTACTTCAGGCCAGGTGCGGTGGCTCAAGCCTGTAATCCCAGCACTTTGGGAGGCTGAAAAGCTAACTCTAGCTCAGCTTATCACTGTCCACACACTGCATCACATCTCCTGTCTCTTAGATCAAAAAGGTGGATATTGGCTGCCGTCTGAGAGGTTGGGAAAACACCAAGCCATTCATCCTCCTTGACAATCCAGAGATGAAGTTAAAGGTGTTCTCGATTCTTAACTCTGCTACCTTAATACCTCCAGGAAGGAGCCAGGGCCCATACAAAACTGCCTTCCAATTAATGAGCAGGTCTTTCCAAGGCAACCAGACCTGGCAGATCAGCCCCTGCTGCACTCCCAACTAGGACTGTTCGCAGATACAAGCAGCTTCACGGATCGTGGAGATCATCATGCTGAATTTGCTTTAAAAGATCATTAGTGGCCAGGCGTGGTGGCTCACACCTGTAATCCCCAGTAAGGAGTGTGGATGTTTATTCCAAGTGCCATGGGAATTCACTGCAGAGTTTTAAGCCCAGGAGTGATGGAATCTGATTTTTGCTTTAAAAAGATCATTAGTGGCCAGGCGTGGTGGCTCACACCTGTAATCCCAGCACTTGGGGAGGCTGAGGTGGGTGGACCACTTGTGGTCAGGAGTTCAAGACCAGCATGGCCAACATGGTGAAACCCCATCTCTACTAAAAATACAAAACATTGGACTCTGAGGCTTTCTTACCCCCACTAATAACTCACATTGATCTGACCAAGTTCCAACCTTGCTATACCAAAGGAGATTTAAAGTGAGCCAAGGAATGGGGATTCACATCCCGGCCCTGGCCCATCCAGGCTGGAAACATAATCCGGAAGGTATCGTATTGGTTCCCAGTGCCCTCCTTAAAGATATAGTGGAGCCCAGTTCATCAAGCATCCATTGCAAGAAAGAGACACAGCCAGCTATTGGCATGTGGGTTCTTGTTGGCCCCTGATGTAGTTATTCAAAATGTGATCCATCAATGCATGCTTTGTGCCCAAACTGCCCTAAAACTGGACCCCACCCCTGTTCAGGGGTACAACATTCCGGAGACTCTCCATGCAAGCACTGTCAAGTTAATTTCACCACAATGCCACAGGCGCCTGGAGGCTACAGGGCATCTTTTTGTACAAAAAAACATCTTCTGTTTTGTGGAGCACATTACAGGATGCGACATACCTTATCAGATTTTTTTTTTTTTTTTTTTTTTTTTTTTTTTTTTTTTTTTTTTTTTTTTTTTTTTTTTTTTTTTTTTTTTTTTTTTTTTTTTTTTTTTTTTTTTTTTTTTTTTTTTTTTTTTTTTTTTTTTTTTTTTTTTTTTTTTTTTTTTTTTTTTTTTTTTTTTTTTTTTTTTTTTTTTTTTTTTTTTTTTTTTTTTTTTTTTTTTTTTTTTTTTTTTTTTTTTTTTTTTTTTTTTTTTTTTTTTTTTTTTTTTTTTTTTTTTTTTTTTTTTTTTTTTTTTTTTTTTTTTTTTTTTTTTTTTTTTTTTTTTTTTTTTTTTTTTTTTTTTTTTTTTTTTTTTTTTTTTTTTTTTTTTTTTTTTTTTTTTTTTTTTTTTTTTTTTTTTTTTTTTTTTTTTTTTTTTTTTTTTTTTTTTTTTTTTTTTTTTTTTTTTTTTTTTTGTATTTTTAGTAGAGACAGGTTTTCACTATGTTAGCCAGGGTGGTCTTGATCTCCTGACCTTGTGATCCGCCCACCTCGGCCTCCCAAAGTGCTGGGATTACAGGCGTGAGCCAGTGCACCTGGTCCAGGCCTGTGTTTTCTAAACCCCGATGTTACATTTCAGATTAAGAACTTCACCTTCTAGGCATCACCTCCTGAGGTCAGGAGTTCAAGATCAGCCTGGCTAACATGGTGAAACCCCGTCGCTACTAAAAATACAAAATTAGCTGGGCATGGTGGCGCATGCCCATAGTCCCAGCTGCTTGGGAGGCTGAGGCAGGGAGAACTGCTTGAACCTGGGAGGCAGAGGTTGCAGCCGAGATTGTGCCACTGCACTCCAGCCTGGGTGACAGAGCAAGACTTCATCTCAAAAAAAAAACAAAAAAAAAAAAAAAGCAACTGCTGCTAACGTGTGCCAGGAAACTAATCTAACTTGGGACAAAGTACTACCTTCTCTCCTGCTGACGATTTGGGTCATTCCCTGAAACAGGCTCTAGTTGAGCCCTTTAGAAATTATGTATGAGAGACCTTTCCTAGCCACCTTGGGGCTAAGATCAGGCTATAAATTCTTAGAAAGGAAAGGAGCTATTAGACATTATTTAAAGTTGCTAAATGAAATACCGACTTCTGTTCATGAGTTTGCTTCTTCCCCACGGACAGGCCACTTCACCCCTTCTAGGCTAGAGACCAAGTCCTACTTAAAACCTGGAGGGAGACTGGACTGGATCACCAACTAGCCCCTCAAAGGGTAAGACCCTATGGGGTCCTTCTGACCACGCATTCATCAATTGGGCAGGAGTTAAACCGTGGGTACATTATACCTGGATAAAAATTGCCCCTGCTCAGCCTGACCTATCAGGTTAATAGACCTGAAAGGACATGTGAACCAACTAAAAACCTGAAGCTGCTTTTTAAGAAAACATCCACAGATAAGTAAAGCCTTCTTGCTAAGCAACACAGTATTATATGGCTTACGGTGGCTGCTGAAACCAATCTTTTCCTACAATGGGCGCATTATGCAGACAGCCTACAGAAGCTCGTAGGGTTTGAGGGCTGTTACCTATCTCTAGCACTTTGGTATTACCTTCGTGGGTCTTGCTCTTACAAGGAAACAACTGAGTACAGTAACAAATTTTTATGAAAAACTATTCCAAAGAAAATCAGGTCTCTGGTGTGCTAACACGAGGAAATGTAAGGCTATGGCCTGGCGTTAATATAACCCTTCACAACCCAGGTCACAGAAAATCTTTTACTATAAATCAGACTGTTCAACAAACTTTTGAATACACTCGTCCTCCTCTCCTGAAGGAATTTCCCTCGGCAGCCCCCCAAATTTTGAATATTAACAGCCACAATACTGAGGAAGGTTTTTATCAAGCTTGGGATGATTATCTTTGAATGATTGTGCTCCCCTATCCTGAACCTGCCACTGGCCACATAAATCAAATTGCCCCTTTATGTTGGGAACAAAACAAAACCAGCATTCTTACGATAACTGGCCAAATATCACTAAGAATATGGGCTGGTGCTCCCCCCACCAATGTGAACATACTCCAGGGCTGCAACAAACTGACTGGTTTGCTACCGATTGGACACAGGCCAGGAATTCAATGGCTAGCTTCATATGGAGTGCAATGGCTATGTGGGACTAATCTTTGGCCCTGATTACCCATTGGCTGGATAGGACAATATGCTCTGGGATTCCCACAGGTCCAAGGCCATTTGGGAAAAAACCAACGGACAACCTGGAAATTTCCCAAATGTGTTGCACCAATGGACCAAGTCAGTTTTCCACTGGTATGACCATCCCCTCTCCATTTTTGTTCCCCAAGTTACTTTAGAAAATGTTATCTGACATGTTGAGATCCTAACAAATCATATCCAGCATGTGCTGAAGGATGCATTCAAAGGCATCTCTTTAATCACCTCTCGGATGACTATGATGAAAAAAGCAGTTTTCTAGAACCACATGGCCCTTGATGTCTTCACGGCTGCACAAGGAGAACTTGTGCCATAATGAAAACTGAATGCTATGTATACATTCCAGACAATTCAGGAAACATCACCCTGGCCCTTCAAGATATGTACAAACTGAATGCTGTGTCCAACCTCATGATGTCACTAAACCAATGATTGTCTTCATACTTCCAGTCAGTACCCTCTTGGTGGAAAAAATTACTGGTAATTCTAGCTAGGACTATAGAAACAGGAATACTCCTTGCCTGTGGATTATACTGCTGTGGCACGATGTATGTGGGATTGCAAGATCGCCCTTCTGAAGCTCCTGACACCCTGTTCAACAATGTTACAACAAAATTGCCTAAGTCCCGGGACATTTGAATATTTTCAACAGCAGGTAAATAAGTTCCATTCCTCAGCCCCCTAGGAATGCCCCTTGCCAGCGGGAAGTAGTAAGACTGAGTCAACACCGAAACTTAAGATTAAGGAAAGGAACAGTGTCAGTGGGGATACTGTAACCCAGCCTATATTATAAAAATCATCAGGTGTTTATTTTACTTATTTTTCTTTCTCCGTCCTTAGCTTCTTCCAGGCAGGATTGCTTGCACATAGTCATTTTGGTAGAGGGTAGTCACTAACAAGTGATTAACTGTATATCCTAACCCCCAGGGGCTGCTTGCAAGATTAATGTACTTGTTTTTCTTTTAAAGAACAATGATCGTTAGGTCACACTGACCTCCTTGATGGCATCCAGAAGTTTGACTGGCCAAGGGACACGAGCAGCTTTGATCATCAGGGAAAGCCCCCAATTACGTGCAAAGGAAGGTCATATTTGAGAATCTGCTTCTCCCGCCCTCATACTTTGGCCAAATTGAATAAACCTTTCTAAGCATTAATATGTCAGTGTTTGGCTTACTGTGCACCAGGTACATGAACCTAACTTTTGGGGTTCTACAACAGCAACCTGACTGAGCTAATCAGGTACAGCCAAGAACAGCTGAGCTACAGTAGCTCCTTAAGATCAGGGTCCAGATGTTGTTCATACATGAGAGAAGAGAAAATAACTATCACGTGCAACATCAGACATTCAATGACACAAATCCTCAAAATCAGATGCTTTAAAAAATGAAGCCAATGGCTGCACAAGGAGAACTTGTGCCATAATGAAAACTGAATGCTATGTATACATTCCAGACAATTCAGGAAACATCACCCTGGCCCTTCAAGATATGTACAAACTGAATGCTGTGTCCAACCTCATGATGTCACTAAACCAATGATTGTCTTCATACTTCCAGTCAGTACCCTCTTGGTGGAAAAAATTACTGGTAATTCTAGCTAGGACTATAGAAACAGGAATACTCCTTGCCTGTGGATTATACTGCTGTGGCACGATGTATGTGGGATTGCAAGATCGCCCTTCTGAAGCTCCTGACACCCTGTTCAACAATGTTACAACAAAATTGCCTAAGTCCCGGGACATTTGAATATTTTCAACAGCAGGTAAATAAGTTCCATTCCTCAGCCCCCTAGGAATGCCCCTTGCCAGCGGGAAGTAGTAAGACTGAGTCAACACCCAAACTTAAGATTAAGGAAAGGAACAGTGTCAGTGGGGATACTGTAACCCAGCCTATATTATAAAAATCATCAGGTGTTTATTTTACTTATTTTTCTTTCTCCGTCCTTAGCTTCTTCCAGGCAGGATTGCTTGCACATAGTCATTTTGGTAGAGGGTAGTCACTAACAAGTGATTAACTGTATATCCTAACCCCCAGGGGCTGCTTGCAAGATTAATGTACTTGTTTTTCTTTTAAAGAACAATGATCGTTAGGTCACACTGACCTCCTTGATGGCATCCAGAAGTTTGACTGGCCAAGGGACACGAGCAGCTTTGATCATCAGGGAAAGCCCCCAATTACGTGCAAAGGAAGGTCATATTTGAGAATCTGCTTCTCCCGCCCTCATACTTTGGCCAAATTGAATAAACCTTTCTAAGCATTAATATGTCAGTGTTTGGCTTACTGTGCACCAGGTACATGAACCTAACTTTTGGGGTTCTACAACAGCAACCTGACTGAGCTAATCAGGTACAGCCAAGAACAGCTGAGCTACAGTAGCTCCTTAAGATCAGGGTCCAGATGTTGTTCATACATGAGAGAAGAGAAAATAACTATCACGTGCAACATCAGACATTCAATGACACAAATCCTCAAAATCAGATGCTTTAAAAAATGAAGCCAATGGCTGGGCATGGTGGCTCATGCCTGTAATCCCAGCACTTTGGGAGGCAGAGGTTGCAGTGAGCCTAGATGGCACCACTGCACTCCAGTCTGGGTGACAGAGCAAGACCCTGTCTCAAAAAAAAAAAAAAATATGAAAAATTGGCCAGGCATTGTAGTCCACACCTGCAGTCCCAGCTACTAGGGAAGCTGAGGTGGGAGGATCACTTGAGCCAGGAGGCGGAGGTTGCAGTGAGCCTAGATGGCACCACTGCACTCCAGTCTGGGTGACAGAGCAAGACCCTGTCTCAAAAAAAAAAAAAAAAAAAAAAAAAAAAAAAATATGAAAAATTGGCCAGGCATTGTAGTCCACACCTGCAGTCCCAGCTACTAGGGAAGCTGAGGTGGGAGGATCACTTGAGCCAGGAGGCGGAGGTTGCAGTGAGCCTAGATGGCACCACTGCACTCCAGTCTGGGTGACAGAGCAAGACCCTGTCTCAAAAAAAAAAAAAAAAAAAAAAAAAAAATATGAAAAATTGGCCAGGCATTGTAGTCCACACCTGCAGTCCCAGCTACTAGGGAAGCTGAGGTGGGAGGATCACTTGAGCCAGGAGGCGGAGGTTGCAGTGAGCCTAGATGGCACCACTGCACTCCAGTCTGGGTGACCTGCACTCCAGTCTGGGTGACAGAGCAAGACCCTGTCTCAAAAAAAAAAAAAAAGGTAAGCCACAACTCCACTTAAGAGGAGAGGCAACTGGAGAAAGATCCCAGGAGGTTATATTCAACAACGGAGCAATAACACAGTAGTCTTGCCAGATATGCACAACCTTTAAATGGACATATTCTACTCTGTTCACCACCTTTATAAAAGTTTTCAAGTTTTCTGGATAGTTCTACCCAGTTGATGGCAATTACCCTGCCAGGTAAATTACTCTATTTTAAATTTATATTTTCATAAAATATTTTAAATTTATATTTTCATAAAATATTTTAAATTTATATTTTCATAAAATATTTTAAATTTATATTTTCATAAAATATTTTAAATTTATATTTTCATAAAATATTTTAAATTTATATTTTCATAAAATATTTTAAATTTATATTTTCATAAAATATTTTAAATTTATATTTTCATAAAATATTTTAAATTTATATTTTCATAAAATATTTTAAATTTATATTTTCATAAAATATTTTAAATTTATATTTTCATAAAATATTTTAAATTTATATTTTCATAAAATATTTTAAATTTATATTTTCATAAAATATTTTAAATTTATATTTTCATAAAATATTTTAAATTTATATTTTCATAAAATATTTTAAATTTATATTTTCATAAAATATTTTAAATTTATATTTTCATAAAATATTTTAAATTTATATTTTCATAAAATATTTTAAATTTATATTTTCATAAAATATTTTAAATTTATATTTTCATAAAATATTTTAAATTTATATTTTCATAAAATATTTTAAATTTATATTTTCATAAAATATTTTAAATTTATATTTTCATAAAATATTTTAAATTTATATTTTCATAAAATATTTTAAATTTATATTTTCATAAAATATTTTAAATTTATATTTTCATAAAATATTTTAAATTTATATTTTCATAAAATATTTTAAATTTATATTTTCATAAAATATTTTAAATTTATATTTTCATAAAATATTTTAAATTTATATTTTCATAAAATATTTTAAATTTATATTTTCATAAAATATTTTAAATTTATATTTTCATAAATTATTTTAAATTTATATTTTCATAAAATATTTTAAATTTATACACTTACAAAATAATATATATTCTACTGTTTCCTACCTGTGTGACCTTAGT
>JAKGGE010001664.1:0-10881 GCA_023748175.1 Hoolock leuconedys | reverse complement strand
GAGGAGCAGCAGCAGTGCGCTAATTTTGTGCAGGCTTTCGAGGCCCCACCGTCCCTCCCTCCTCCCTCTCTCTCTCTGTCTCTCTCTCCTAATCTCCGTTGTCCTCCCCTCCATCTGCTTCACTGCAAATGATAGTGGCAACCAAATAATCTGAACCCTGCGCAGGACTCCTGCTCCTGGCAGCTGCCCTCAGAGGCAACGAGTAGTACTCTGCCTTTGGGGTCACTGTTTTTTTGCTTCTGAACAGGCATTACTTGCGACGGAGAAGAGAGAGAGAGAGAGAGGAGCTCCTTTCTTGGTTACAGTAGACGAAGCGCATGTATTGGGAAGGAAGAGGACAACATGATGTGTCAGCCAAATCTAGTGGGGAGATTTCTGACAGATTTCTATCGCGTCCCAAAACATGCAGTTGCTCATTCACCTGACCTTCACAATGCTTCGGAAACAAAACTTGAGACACAGATAACGCTATGGTCGTCTACCATCCTCTTCCACTGTTCGACAAGAAGAAAACAGCACTGCGTCGCAGGCAATGATCCAAAACCGAGCGAGTTCTGGTAAAGGAAGAGTGCATAAACAGCTTTTCTGAGTCAAGCTGATAGGTGCGGTCTTATTGAACCACATGTCCTTGTACGCAAGCACATGCAGTGCACCACCAGAAGCAGGCTCCAACACCTCACCGAGGATTTCCCAAGCAGTTCACACCTCACCAGAAAGCAGTTCACGCCAGGCCAGATCTGGGTTGCTGTCTATAGGAGGAGCCCCATCTTCCCCTGGTGTTCTGGAATGCTGCACCTCAAATGAATTAACTGGTACTAATTATGCCAGTTGCCATAGGCTACTGATAAGAGCCTTTATTTTAAATTGGAGAGTTGTAGGTTGAGTAAGTCTTTGGAGGAAATGACTTAAGTTGAGGTTGGAAGAATGTGGAAGACAGAAATCAGTTTTCAAGATCTGCACATTCTTCCTCTCATCTCTCCCATCTGCAATCTCTCATTCCCATGCCTCTGTGAGGCAGAGTAACATAGTTGCCTACCCAATGCCCATGACCACTCCACCCCTTTATTAGCAGAATCCTGATTTTTGCTCTTAAAAAATAATGCTGCTTCAGCCCGAGCACTTGTTTTCTGCTTCACCCAACCAGCTGAGAGGACTGCAGCATACTAAGTTATTTAGATGTAGTGTGAAATCTCCTAAAAGACAGCGCTTCCTAAATAAAAACGTAAAAGCTCACCTATAGGAGAAAACACTTGATTATTTGCCTTGTTAATGTCTGGTACAAGGATGGTAAATCTAGACTTACAGCACATTCTGAAACCATGAGGAACCATAAGCCATGCTACAGACCTGAACAGAGACGGCCTCAATTTTAGTCACAATCTTGAGCAACTGCATTGGCTATGGAACTCCAGAACCTTAAGGAAGAAAAATAAACTCGCAATTGAGTCATTGCTGGATTTACTGTCATTTCTAGATCAACATTATCCTAAAGGACCATGCTAGTCCAGTGGTCCCCAGCTCTTAAGTGAAACCACTAGACGAAGCGTTCTCCAGGTGGGGCCCCACCGACTAGCAAGCAGTATCAGCACCACCTGGAAACTTATACAGAAATGCAGATTACCGCGCTTTATCCCAGATCTACTGAATCTCCCACTGTGGAGAAGGGACTAAGCCATCTGTGCTAAGTGTGACAAACGTCTCAGGTGATTCTGATCCACGCACCAAAGCTTGAGAGTCACCACGTAATAGAGTCATGATTCAATGGCTATACTTTAAATTTAGGTTTTCCTGATATTTTAGTACATTGTATATTGGGCCATCTTTCTAGTGAAGTACGATAATATATTGTCTCCTCTTCTCTGTTAAAATGTGCCATCATGACTCCCCATCACCTACAAGACTGAGTAAAAGCATCTGAGTTAATTCTTTCAAACTGTTGAAAATCCTGTCTTAGTTAAGTATTCTTCATTTAAACTTTTCTTGTATATTCAATATATATATATTTTTCAAATCACATGGGTCAGGTAAAGTAATTA
Organism: Hoolock leuconedys; assembly: GCA_023748175.1. Lineage (NCBI taxonomy): Eukaryota > Metazoa > Chordata > Mammalia > Primates > Hylobatidae > Hoolock > Hoolock leuconedys. The sequence goes on along the minus strand of JAKGGE010001664.1, from coordinate 8,845 downwards.
ACTTACTGTGGACTGAATATTACATTTCTCAACTCCACTAACCCACCCCCCGGGATCTGTATGTCACGCCTTTGTCTTCATCTCTTTATTTTTTTTTAATCTTGAGGTTTGGGTATTTTATTCAAGCTGCCTATGATGTTAATTACAGTGATTTGAATGGGAGGATCTGATTGCACACACAAAATGGAGGACTCTAAAATGTAACCACTAAACCGGGGCTAAGAAACAAATTGAGGCAGGAGAATACAAACAGAAATCCAATTTAGATTCTATGTTGTCACCATGTGATCATAATCACACAGGCTCTTCCAAGCTTACAGTTGAGCTCCTGGAAGCTATTTCCCATACTCAGGTGCAAGGCAGGGCAAAAAGAACACAAATACAAGAAGGTATAAGTCCCACTGGTTTACTCACATCCACCTCTCCACCCCAAAATGGCACAAAGAAAGAGTGACCACACCCTGCAGACCTTTGGTGTAAAAAGAGGTGACAATGAACTGGGGTGGGGAACAATAAGGTTTATCTTTATCCTGAACCTGGTCGTCATTCACCATGCATGGTATAATACTGACCACCTTCTTGAAGCTCCGCTGGAGGTGATCTCTCTTCTTTGATCATATGAACTTTATTTGTCCCTTTCGGGTGATACTCTGAATTGTGGTCATCATGGCATTCAGGTGTTGATTTATGGAACTGAACAATACCTCAATAATTATACAAGGAATGCAATATATAATTAAAATTGAACAAAGTTAATAATTTTATGCATAAATGAGTTTTGAAAAATATGTAAAAGTAAATGTTGAATCTAATTATTATATTATGAATGCTGTTGCTATTAGTTAACTTTTTTATCATGCCATCGGGACTCTGACACTGAAAGACAGTAATAAGTACTTCCATTGTCAACAAATGATTTTAAATTTAAAGCAGAAAGACAGATATTTCTTTAAAATTAAAAGGAAACTTCACCAACAATAAGTATCTTAAGTTAGGCAGAAAACATACTATTTTTTTCTCTTAAAGAAATACGTTGATATGAAATTGCATGTATCTGTCATAATCTTGTCTTTTAAAAAACAAGTCTCAGAGGTAATTATGGAGAGTCATTCATTTTATTTCCAATAACCTCTGGTTAGAGACTCAATTTTATTTACATAACTTAACTCACACTTTTACATTCCTGAAAAATTACCATGCAGTGAGTTTTTTTTTTTTTTTTTTTGAGAGGGGTAAGAAGCTATATTTAATTACATGACAAGGCTGGCTTTTTCTATTGAGAATAATTTTGGAAGACTTTACTGAAATACAATACAGTAGAATGTTAGAAAAACATGATATATACAATCTACAAGGACTACAAAATGTTAATGATATATTTAATACATTCTTTCCAACTATTTATGAATAATTGCATATACATAAAAAATGCATACACATAAAAACCTTGGTAAAAACTGAAAACTCATCCCATATGTTCTTAATATCTACCAGTTCCTACAGCCATTCTTTCATTGCATTTATATGTAGACATATGCATATTTTTCTTGTCTAAATCTTATATGATATGCTAGTTCTTTATACCATGTTCATATACATGCTGTTTTAACCTTTTTAATTGTATCAAATATAGAATTTTACCCCATTTAAAATAATGCTATAAAATACAGCATAATTTATTTAATTATCCTTATTATTACAGATTTGTATTATTTCCAGAGTGTATTATAAACCAGATTATAACCAGAGTGTAATAATTGTTCTTGAAGGAAAATTATCACATACAAACATGACTATTTTTCTTTAGGATAATTGAAAATTCAACAGTAATTGTTGGCTGTATGTTTTAAAGGCTTTTCATATGTAGTTCCTAGTTTCCTATTTTTCTTTATTCTTTTTTTTTTTTTCTTTTGTGACAGAGTCTCACTCTGTTACCTAGACTGCAGCATGGGTGTGATCTCGGTTCACTGCAAACCTCTGTTCTCGGTTGGTTCAAGCAATTCTCCCACCCAGCCCTTGAGTAGCTGGGATTACAGGTGCCTGCCACCATGCCTGGCTGTTTTTTTCTCTTTTCTTTTCTTCTCTTGGTTTTTTTTTTTCCGAGAAGGAGTTTATTGCCATTGCCAGACTGGTCTCAACCTCTGACCTCAAGTGATTCACACTCCACCTCTGCCTCTCAAAGTGTTGAGATTACAGGGTGAGCCACCACAATTGGCCTCTATCTTTTCTTACAGTCATTATATCTATATGTACTTGCATTTTGCCCCGACATTTAGAGAGAGAAGTGTTTTATTGGATTTCAAAAAATGTAAGAGTTTTATTTGTTACCGATTCTAGTTAAAATTATTTGTTACTGTACAGGAAATTTTACCTGCTGAATTTAATTGATTTTTCTTAAATAACAAAAGAGGTATTAAATTTAGAGACATTAAAATCAAGTTGGGGCCAGGCGAAAGTGGCTTACAGCTGTAATCCCAGCACTTTGGGAGGCTGAGGCAGTGGTGGGTCATGAGGTCAAGAGTTCGAGACCAGCCTGGGCTAAGATGGTGGAACTCTATCTTTACTAAAAATACAAAATTAGCTGGTCAAGGGTGGTGGGTTCCTGTAATCCCAGCCACTTGGGAGGCTGAGGCAGTGGGGAGAGCTGAACCTAGAAGGCGGAGGCAGGTTGCAGTGAGCCAAGATCATGCCACTGCACTCTAGCCTGGGTGACAGAGCAAGACTGTCTCAAAAAAAAAAAAAAAAAACTGCTGGACAGTCAGGAATGTGAAAGAAGTAATTTGTTCATTCATGTATTCTTTCATTTGTTTGCTATGAATAAGTCATACATGGTTCCAAGTTGCTCCTTTAGATAGATTATTAGTTATTCCTACATAAACTCATGACATTTACATGTCTGACCTTTACTGAAGTAATTTAGTTATGTTAATCCAACTTGTTCAATTAGCTTGTATTCCATATGTGTATTCTTAATAAAGAATCATAATTTTGAGTTTTAATTAAGGATTTATTTTTCTATATGCTTTTTTACTTTCTTTAATTTATAGATTCAATGCTATCCCCATCAAGCTACAATTGACTTTTTTTTCACAGAATTAGAAAACCTACTTAAATTTCAAATGAAATAAAAAAGAGGATTGTATAGCTACATTAACCTAAGCAAAAGAACAAAGCTGGAGGCAGAATTAATATGCTACCTGACTTCAAACTATACTACAAGGCTACAGTAGCCAAAACAGTAACGGTAATTGAAAATTAAAACAGATATATAGACCAATGGAACAGAACAAACCAGAAATAATGCCACACATCTACAACCATCTTATATCTTTGCAAACCTGACAAAACAAGCAATGGAGAAATGATTCCCTATTTAATAAATGGTGCTGGGAAACTACTAGCTATATGCAGAAAACTGAAACTAGACCCTTCTTTACATCTTATACAAAATTATTAACCCAAGATGGATTAAAGACTTAAACGTGAGACCTAAAACATAAAAAAAAACCCTAGAAGAAAACCTAGGAAATACCATATCCAGGATATAGGCATGGCAAAGACTCTATGACTAAACACCAAAAGCAGTGGGTAAATAAAAGCCAGTTGACAAATGGCCCACTAAATCGCAAGGGTTTCTGCACTGCAAAAGAAACTACCATAAACAGGCAACCTACAGAATGTTGTACTTCACACCCATCCATCTGACACAGGGCTAATATCCACAATTTATAAGGAACTTAAATAAATTTACAAGAAAACCCCATCAAAAGTGAGCCGGTATGATATGAACAGAACAATTTCATAAAGAAGATACCTATGTGGCCAACAAACATATGAAAAAAGCTCATCATCACTGGTTGTTAGAGAAATGCAACTCAAAACCACAATGAGATACCATCTCACGCCAGTTAGAATGGTGATAATTAAAAAAGTCAGAAAACAACAGATGCTGGAGAGGATGTGGAGACATACAACGCTTTTACACTGTTGGTGGGGAGGGCCAGTTCAACCATTGTGGAAGAAGACAGGAGATTCCTCAAGGATCTAGAATCAGGAAATAACCATTTGACCCAGAATCCCATTACTGGGTATATACCCAAAGGATTATAAATCATTCTACTATAAAGACACATGAACATGGCTAAGCTTATTGAAGCACTATTCACAATAGTAAAGACTTGGAACTAACCCAAATGCCTATCAATGATAGACTGATAAAGAAATGTGGCACATACACAATTAAGGAATACATGCAGCTATACATAAAAAGTTATTCATGTCCTTGCAGGGACATGGATGAAGTTGAAACCATCATTCTCAGCAAACTGACACACAAAAAACAGAAACTAAACACTGCATGTTCTCAATTTATAAGTGGGAGTTGAACAATGAGAACACATGGACACAGAGAGGGAAACATCACACACCAGGGCCTGGCCAGTGGTTAGGGGAGGGGATAAAGCATTAGGAGAAATACCAATATAGATGATGGTTGATGGTGCAGCAGCCGTATCCATATGGTAATATGTATACCTATAATCTAACTCACACGTTCTGTACATGTATCCCAGAACTTATAAAGTATAATAATAAAAAAGAAAAAAATATTTCACCATTTTCAATTTGTGTTAAAGATGTAAGCCTGCTAATGTTAAAGTAGTTGTGATATAAAAACATTTTACCTATTCTCACAATAATTCAAAGATCTAAGACCTTAAATTGCTAGTAATTTTCGGATCAGCACACACATATAAGTGTTTTCATTATGTTATTTGTAAAATACATTTCTGTCACCTTATAACTTTCATACCCTGTCAAGATCCACTGTATTGTCACTGTGAGAATATATCATTAGATGCAAAATGCATCATAACTATGCCTTACTCTATATGTTTGCACTATTATATGTTGCTTTGATTTTTATAATAGTTTAATAGTTTATTATATAGTAATAATTCTCTTTTTTTTCTTTTGAGATGGAGTCTTGACTCTCATCACTCAGGCTGGAGTGCAGTGACACGATCTTGCCTCACTGCAACCCTCCACCTCCCTGCCTGCCAAGTGATTCTCTCTGCCTCAGTCTCCCCGAAAGGGGCTGAATTACATAGATGCAGCCACCACACCCGGCTGATTTTTTGTATTTTAGTAGAGATGGGGTTTCCACCATGTTGGCCAGGCTGGTCTAGAATTTGACCTCACGTGATCTGGCCTGCCTCAACCTCTCAAAGTGTTGGGATTATAGGTGTGGAGCTAATTGCACCTAGCTATGTAGTGTAATAATTCTAATATTGCTATATTTTATCCCAATACATAGTCCTAATACTGCTTATTTATTTTGGGATGAATGAAAACACTGATTTGAGAGTTCTGACAGTAAAGGGTAAATACATTGAGAGACATTAACTGGAGAGGCAATTTTAGATATTAAATTAATGAGGAACGGCACGTGTTCTGAAGTCTGTCTTTGTAGTGGTGCTCATGAAATCACCAGTTCTAACTTATAAATTACATAGGCAAACAGTCTTACATGTACAGCATCTGTTTATAGCTAATACAGAATTTAATGAAAGATATACTGCCACCTAGTATGCTTACAAAAGTTTCTAAATAGAAGCTACCAGTAGTGAGGGATCTTTCAGCCTAAAGTGCCTAAAGAGAATTTGATAGTTTTCACTATGGCAGCTGCACAAGATTTTTCCAATGCCTGTTCCAGTCTAACAGATTAGTGATGATTCCAGCTGTTCATGGTTTCCTTGCCAAAGAGATGGAGCTGGAAAATATAACTATAAAACTTTATTCACCATCGTGGTATTCCCATAGCATTGCTTCAGACTGAGGAACCCACTTAACCAGAATAAGCGCAGTGGGCCCAGGGCCATGGACTTCACTAGTCTTGGCCCATGTTCTCCACCATTCTGGAAGCAGGTAGCCCCATGGAACAGTGGAATGTCCCTTTGAAGACCTTCCAGTTATAGCAACTGTGCCAGGGTGGCAGTATCTCAGGACGCATGGGCAAGATTCTTACAAGGCTGAATATTCTCAAATCAATGTCTGATATAAGGTGCTGTTTCTCCACAGCTAGATTCATGAGTCCAGGGACTGAAGGTGAAATAGGAATGGCATCACTCACTATCACCCCCAGTGACCCAGTAGCAAGATTTTGCTTTCTGTCTCCTCATGACCCTAGGGATCTGATGAACGAGGGGTCTCAGTTCCAAAGTGTTGTCGCTTTCACCAGGAGACACAAAAATGGTTCAGTTGAACTAGAAATTAAGACTGTCACCTGGCCCTTTGAGCTCTCATGCCTCTGAATCAATAGGCAAAGCATGAGTTAACACGCTGGTGAGGTGGCTAACTCCTACAGAGGAGAAATTCAACTGCTACCCACAATAGAGGTAAGAGCAGCCATGCTTGAATTTGCGAGATCCCAGGTGTCACTGAGTATTACCATACCTCCAGGGATTATAATCAATGGAAAGCTACAAACAACCCAATCCAGGAAGGACTAGCTGCTCAGACCCCAGGAATGTAGATTTGGTCATTCTACTGGGGAAGAGCCATGACCAAGTAAGGTGCTTCAAGGAAGGGAAAGGAATATAGAATGGCTAGTGGAAGAAGGTGTTACAAATATCAGCTACAAGGACCAGTTACAGAAAAAGAGGATTGTAATTTGTTATAAATAGTCCCCCTTATTTTGTTTAGAATGTGAATATGTTTTGAATATATTTATATTTGTGGCTGTATTAAGAAAAATATCTTTGATTTTCACCTGATTCTTTCATCACGTAACAGCAGATGCATTGACTTAATATCATAGTTAAGTATTTTTAATTTTCTCAATCATAGTATTTCAGTTACAAGACATAAAGGAGATGTGAGTACTCCCTCAAAGACTGCCTTTCTCAGGAAGGGGTTAGTGTGTGTTTAGTTGTATGCAGGATAGTTGTAGGCATGTTTGGTGAAATTATGACCTTGTTATTGACTTTATTTTTGAGGCAAAGTATGGCTTTAAGGAGATGTGTAATAGGCACAAGCTGATGTAGGCACCTATATGATTAATTTTATGTGTCAGTGTGACTGGGACATGGGTTCCCAGATATTTACTAAATATTATTCTGGCTATATTTGTGAGGGGCAGTTTTCTATAGATTAGTATTTGAACCGGTAGACCGAGGAAAGTAGATGGCCAGTAAGCTTCTTTAGTCCCTCATCCAGTCTGTTGGAGGTCTGAATGGAACAAAGGTGGCGAGAGAATTTGCTGGTCTCTGCCTGATAGCTTGAATTGGGACATCAGTCTTCCCACCCTTGGACTATATATAATATAATATAAATATATATTATATATAAAAATAATATAAATATATATTATATATGTACAATATAAATATATATTACATATAAAATATATAATATATATAATATATAAAATATAATATATATTTATATTATATATATATAATAAAACTTTATTCACCATCAGTTATAGCACCAGCTAGGTGGCAGTATCTCAGGACGCATGGGCAAGATTCTCACAAGGCCGAATTTCATGCCTTGAATCACTGCCCAATATAAGGTGCTGTTTCCAATAGCTAGGATTCAAGGAGTCCAGGGATCGGGAGGGTTAGGAATGGTATCACTTTGATGCCATTTATATATTATATATATTTGTATTTTATATATATATTTGGACTTGGACTAGAACTACACCACCAACTTCTTTCCTTTATTTTTTATTTTTGAGACGGCTGCCCTCGCCTGTCACCCAGGTTGGAGCAGTGATGGATCCTCGCTCACTGCAAGCTCTGCCTCCCAGGTGCACGCTGCATTCTCCTGCCTTAGCCTCTCTGAGTAGCTGGGACTACAGGCTCACACCATGCCCTGCTAATTGTTTTTGTATTTTTAGTGGAGACGGGGTTTCCACCGCGGTTCCCATCTCCTGACCTGTGATCTGCCGGGCCTCGCCTCCCAAAGTGCTGGGATTACAAGTTGCCACGCCAGTCACCACCAACTTTCTACCACTACCCACGCTTACTGCCCTCTCCTGGTCTTGGGCCTTCAGACTTGGGACTGGAACTATGTCACCAGCTCTTAGGGTTCTATTTACAGACCACAGGACCATGGGACTTCTCAGCCTCCATAGTAATGTGAATCAGTTCATGAATCTCCACAGAGTAGCTATATATTATATAGTTTATAATATATAATATATAACATAATATATAACATATATTATAATATATAATATATAAATATATATTATATATTTATAATGTTTTATGTATATAAATGGTATAAGTCCCAGTCCAAGGGTAGGAGAAGACTGATGTCCCAATTCAAGCTGTCAGGCAGAGACAGCAAATTCTCTCATCTCTTTGTTCCATTCAGGCCTCCAAATAGACATGAGACCAAAACACTGGCCATCTGTTTCCTTTTCAGTCTACCAATTCAAAATGCTAATCTCACTCAGAAACACCCTCACAAATATATCCAGAATAATGTTTAATCAAATATGTGGGAACCCCATGTCCCAGTCACACTGGACACATAAAATTAATCATCGCAAGTCCACCTCTGTCAACTTGTCACCCATACACATCTCCTTAAGCCATGTTCTTGCCTCAAAATTTGTATTTTATATATAATATATATTTATACGAGATATATAATATATTATATATATTTAGTATGTATATATAATATATTTATATTTATATGTATATATTATATACATACATATATAAATATATTTATATGTATATTATATATGTATATAATATATAAATATATTTTATATGTATAAGTATATGTATGTATATATAAATATATTTAGATGTATAAGTATATG
>JAKGGE010001563.1:0-10340 GCA_023748175.1 Hoolock leuconedys | reverse complement strand
TTTACAGTTCTAATTCTTTTCTCAAGGGGGCTTAGGACAACCTTTACAGATTTTTCTTACTCCTCTTGAATGATCAAACTTGAAAGAAAAAGAGGGAGAAGAACTTTTGCCTTTACAACACTTTTGAGCTCTAAAAATCATAGAATAAGATCAAGATTTTGCAGTTTTTCTAAGTGTCCTTCATATGAAAGGGTGGGGTATTTATAGGTCCCAATCGATTTGAATTGAGCTCAAACTATCATCTCCTGCACTCGGTCCTCAAGCAGATTACTGCTAAGACTGTGGTACGAACACTGACAAAGCTCTATCCAGCCTGCTTTCGCATTTCACCGCCTCGACAAGGGCTGGGTATCTATTGCTTGGTAAAGCTTTGAAGATCGAAGCCCTGGCCGCGGCTAATACCGAAGGTTTAACCGCCCAACCTCGCTGAGGTTGAACTCTGGGCACTGCCACCCAAGCGGCTATCGCCAAAAATATGGGTCTGAATAATGATCCATCGCCCAATTTGGTGTCCTCACAAGGGCCCACTGCTCCCAAGACAAGTTAATGAGATCACTCTCCATTTCTAATCTTAATCATCGTAGCTAACTCACGCATATTTCAGTTACATTATACCGCAACAAGCCCGGCAGTATTAATCACTTCTTCCTCGGCGAAGGCGAATCTCTGCGGAATATCCGACGAACTTTGCTGGCGTTTCTAGTAGTGTCTTTAGGCAACTTCCGACTTACTCTATCTACTTGGTGAAAGGATGAGGTGCTCCCCAACTCCCCCGGATGATGGGTGGCTGGGCAGAGGCGCCTCCCTTCTCAGACCCAAGGGCGGTCGGGCAGAGCCTCACCTCCCAGACGGAAAGGCCGGGCAGAGGCACCTCACTTCCTGGCTAAAAGGCAGGCGAACCTCACTTCCTCCCAGACGTGGCGGACGGGCAGAGGCCCTTCTCACCTCCCAGAGGATGTGTGGGCGGGCCGAGGCCGTCCTCATTTCCTGCAGTTCATGTGTGTCCTGGCAGAGGTGTTCCTCAATTCCCAGACGGGGCTGCTGGGCAGAGGCACTCTTCACTTCCTAGACGGGGTGGCCGGGCAGAGGAGCTCCTCACCTCCCAGACGGTGGGTGGCCGGGCAGAGGCACTCCTCACCTCCCAGACGGTGGGTGGCTGGGCAGAGGCGATCCTCACTTCCCAGATGGGGTGGCCAGGCCAAGGCCATCCTCACTTCCCAGATGGGTGGCAGGGCGGAGGCGCTCCTCACCGTAGACAATGGGTGCCCCGGCAGAGGTGCCCCTCACTCTGATGTAATGGCCGGGCAGAGGCGCTCACTTCCTACAGCCAGGCTCGGGCAGAGGCCACCACCCAGATGATGGGTGGCCGGGAAGCGGCGCCCTCCTTTCTCCCAGTCAGCTGCCAAGTGAGGTGCCCCAACTCCCAGAGGTGGCTATGGGAGGCTCTCACTTCTGAATGGTGGGTGGCCGGGAAGAGGCCCTTCCCAGACGGTGGGTGGCAGGGCAGAGGCGCCCTCACCCCAGATGGAGGGTGGCCGGGCAGAGGCGCTCCTCACTTCCCAGACGGGTAGCCGGGCTGAGGCGCTCCTCCCTTCCCATTCGGTGGGTGGTCGGGCAGAGGCGCTCCTCACATTCCAGACGGTGGGTGGCCAGGCAGAGGAGTTCCTCACTTCCAAGACAGGGCAGCCGGGCAGAAGCGCTCTTCAGTTCCCAGAAGGGGTGGCCGGGCAGAGGCTCTCCTCACCTCCCAGACGATGGGTGGCCGGGTAGAGGCGCTCCTCTCCTCCCAGACGTTAGGTGGCCAGGCAGAGGCGTCCCTCACCTCCCAGACGGGTCGCCCGGGCAGAGGCGCTCCTGACTTCCCAGATGGGGTGGCCGAGAGGCCCTCCTCACTTCGTAGACGATGGGTGTCCGGGTATAGGGTGCTCCTCCCAGACTGGGGTGGCCAGCCAAGAGAGAGCCTCTCACCTCCAAGACGGTGTGTGGCCGGGAAGAGTCAGCTCCTCACATCCCAGACGGTGGGTGGCCGGGCAGAGGCGCTCCTCACTTCCCATACGGGGTGGACGGGCAGAGGCACTTCTCCCTTCCCAGATGATGGTTGGCCAGGCAGAGGCGCTCCTCACTTCCTCCCAAACAGGGTGGCCGGGCAGAGGCGTGCTCCCCCACCTCCCCAGACGGGGTGGGCTGGCAGAGACGCTTCCTCAATTCCCCAGACGGTGGTGGTCAGGGAAGTGGCTTCCTCACTTCCCAGACGGGGCTGCCGCGGTAGAGGCGCCCTCACCTCCCAGATCAAGGCTGGCAGAGGCACTCCTCACTTCCCAGACGGGTGGCTCGGCCTATATCTCACTTCCCAGGCGCAGGGTTGTGCAGAGGCGCTCCTCATTTCCCAGACAATGGGTGGTCAAGAGGCGCTCCTCACTCACGACGCTGGGGACCTATAGGTACCCTCACCTCCCAGACAGGGCACCCGGCAGAGGCGCCTCACTTCCAAGAAGACGGGTAGGCCGGGCAAAGGCCACCCCTCACCTCCCCAGACGACGGATGAGCCGCAGAGGCGCCTCACTTCCCAGACCTCAGCGGCCGGGCAGAGGCCTCACTTTCTCCAGACGGAGGCCGAGGAGAGGCACTCCTCACTTCTAGACGATGGGTGGCTGGCAGAAGGCTCACTTCCCAGAAGCTGGGCAGAGAAAGGTAGAGAGGTCTCCCTCACTTCCTGTGACAACAAGAGGTGGCTGGGTCTGAGCCCTCATCTCCCGACTGGATGGGTGGCTGCGAGCAGAGGCGCCTCGCTAACTCCGGATGATGGTGGCTGGCAGAAATGCTACCATTTGGCCAGGATGAAGGGGTGGTCGGGCAGAAAAGCCTCATCTGTGACGGGCGGGCCGGCAGAGGCACTCTCACTTTCCACACCAGCATGTATGGCTCAGGCCTCCTCATTTCCTGCTTAATTCATGTAAACTGGGCAGAGATGTCTCACCCCTGGGACGGCCTGGCCCGCAGAGGCGCATCCTCACTTCCCAGACGGTGGGTGGACGGGCAGAGGAGTCCCACCAGACCGTCGGGCAGAGGCGCCTTTCTCACTTCCCAGACCCAGGGTGGTCGGGCAGAGCCCTCACCCCAGACGAAGGAAGTGGTCGGCAGAGGCGTCTCCCTCACCCACAGACTAAGGTGGTCGGGCAGAGGCCCTCACCCCAGAGTAAGTGGGTGGCCGGGCAGAGATGCTCCTCCGCCTCCCAGAGGCACAGAGGTGCTCCTCACCTCCCAGACGGTGGGATGGTCGGGCAGAGGCTGCCTCCTCACGTCCCAGACCTGGTGGGCGGCCGGGCAGAGGTGCTCCCCACCGAAGACCTGTGGGTGGCTCAGCTGAGGTGCGCTCCTCACCCCAGATCTGCCCTGGCAGAGGCTGAACTCCCCAGCCTCCCAGATGATGGGTGGCCAAGGCCTCACATCCCGGACAATGGTGGAGCTGGGGCGGACTCACCCCACCTCCCCGGCCTGCATGGGTGGACTGCTAAGAGGCACTCCCTGCCTCCTGTGAAGATGGGTACAAGAGGCACCTCACCCCAGACCTGAGCGCCGGGCAGAGGCGCTCCTCACCTCCCAGATGGGAGTCTGGGCAGGCCTCCCTCACTGTAGAAGTATGAGGCCAGTGCAGAGGCCTCCCTCACCTCCCAGAGACGAAGGGTGGGTCGTGGGCAGAGCTCCCTCCTCACCTCCCGGTTCAAGGGTTGGCTGGGAAGAGGCTTACCACTTCCCAATGGGTGCCTGGCAGAGGCTTCCCCACCTCTAGATCAGCAGGAGTCGGGGCAGAGGCCATTCCTCCCTCCCAGACTGTGGCTGGTCGGGCAGAGGCCTCCCCACCCCCCCCAGACGGGCCGGACAGCTCTTCTCACACCCCAGTGACGGGGAGGCTGGCAGAGGCGCCTCCCTCCCAGATGGTTGGTTGAGGAGGCGCCCTCACTCTCCCAGATGGGGCGTCCGAGCAGAGGCCTCACTGTGAGACATGGAGGTCGGCAGAGGCACTCCTCACTCCCAGAAGATGGGTATCGGGCAGAGGCACTCCCTCACTTCCCAGACGCATGGGTGGCCGGCAGAGGCTCCTCACTTCCTGTAGCGCGTGAAAAGGTAGAGGCGCTCCTCACTTCCCAGACAAGAGGTGGCTGGGCTGAGGCCCTCCTCATCTCCCAGACGATGGGTGGCTGGGCAGAGGCGCTCCGCAACTCCCGGATGATGGGTGGCTGGGCAGAGTCGCGCCTCATTTCACAGATGAAGGGTGGTCGGGCAGAAACGCTCCTCATCTCCCAGACGGCGCGGCCGGGCAGAGGCACTCCTCACTTTCCACATCGGCTGTGTGAAGGGTCGGTGTCTCCTCCTCATTTCCCAGACCATGTGTGTCCGGGCAGAGGTGTTCCTCAATTCCCAGACGGGTTGGCCCGGCAGAGGCGATCCTCACTTCCCAGACGAAGGGTGGTCGGGCAGAGGCGCCCTCACCTCCCAGGGTGGGTGGCCAGGTGGATGCCCTCGCCCCAGGTGGGTGGCCGGGCAGAGTAAGTGCTCACTCCTAGGACGGTGGAAGGGCCGGGCAGAGGCGCCTCACAGCCCCAGACGGTGGGCTGGCCGGGCAGAGGCCCCTCACCTCAGACGGTGTGGGGGTGGCTCCAGCTGAGGTGCCCTCACCCCAGACGGCTCCCCTGGCAGAGGCATCCCTACTCCCAGATGATGGGTGGCCGGGTAGAGGCGCTCCTCACATCCCGGACAATGGGTGGCCGGGCAGAGGCTCACCTCACCTCCCGGACGATGGGTGGACGGGCAGAGGCACTCCTCACTTCCCCAGAAGATGGGTGGGCTGGCAGAGGTACTCCCTCACTTCCTCAGACGGAGCGGCCGGGCAGAGGCGCCTCCTCACTTCCCAGATGGGGAGTCTGGGCAGAGCCCACCTGTGAGAAGATGTGAGGTCAGGCAGAGCATGCCCTCACCTCCCAGACATAAAGTGCTGGCAGAGGCCTCCTCACCCTCCTCGGGTTCATGGTTGGCTTCGGGAAGAGCCTTTATCACCCACGGGTACAGCCGGGCAGAGTGCCTCCCTCACCTCCCAGACTTAGTGGAGCCGGAAGTAGAAGCACTCCCTCCCAGACTGTGGCTGGTCGGCAGAGTATGCTCCTCACCTCAGGATGGCCTGACAGAAGCTCTCTTCACACCCCAGACTGAGCTGGGCAGAGGCGCCTCCCTTCCTGCTAGATGGTTGGTCGCAGCAGAGTAGCCTCCTCACCTCCCAGATGGGTGTCCAGCAGAGGCGCCTCCTCACTGTAGAAGATGGGAGGTCGGGCAGAGGCACCCCCACTCCCAGAAGATGGGTGGACAGGCAGAGGCGCCTCACTCTCTACACCATGGGTAGTCCTGGGCAGAGGCCCTCCCACCTCCTTCAGATGATGGGTGAGTCGGGCAGAGGCCCTCACTGAGAAGGCAGAGGTGCTCCGCATCTCAGACAGTGGGTGGTCGGTTGCCATGCCTCCTCACCTCCCAGACGGCGTGGCCGGGCAGAAGCCCTCCTCACCTGTGGGTGGTTGGCGCAGAGGCTTCCCACCCTCCGGACGGCTGGGCCGTGAGAGTCCCTGGGTGGACCGTGTGTGGCCGGCAGAGGTGCTCACCTGGGACTGCCAAGCCTCCCACACCCCAGACGGGTGGCTCTGGGCAGATGCCTCCCTCACCTCCTCTGCACTAAGGCCGGGCATGAGAGGCGGCCCTCCCAGACTGTGGTTGGTCGGCAGAGGCCCTCAATCTCCAGATCGCAATGGTCGTGGACAGAAGCTCCTCAACCACAGCCCAGTCTCCTCCCAGATGGTTGGTCGAAAGCAGAGTACCCTCACCTCCCAGGATGGGTGTCCTGAGCAGAGGCCCTCACCAGAGGAAGATGGGAGGTCGGCAGAGGCACCCCACCTCCAGAAGATGGTGGACAGGAGGCCTCCCCACCTCCCCAGCCACTGGTGTCCCGGCAGAGGTCTCCCACCTCCCAGATCACCACCATGATGGGTGGTCGGCAGAGGCCCCACCGGAGAAGGTGGTGGTCGGGCAGAGGGTGTCTCGCGACTCAGACAGTGGGTGGTCGGTTACAGCCCCATCCTGACTGTGGTCGGGCAGAAGCACCCCACTTCCCAGAAGCACATGCTGGCAGAGGCCCCACCTCCGGATCTAGGTGGTCAGCAGAGGCGCCCCACGTCCCAGACTGTGTGGGTGGTCGGCAGATATGTTCCTCACCTCCCAGACCACGGGTCGGACAGATGTTTCTTCACACCCCAGACCTGGGTGGCCGCAGTTTTACCACCTCCCAGACGCATATGGCCGGGCAGAGCGCCTCCTCACCCGGACGCATGGGTGGCCGGAAAGAGGCTCTCCTGAACTCCGGATTCCATAAGTGGCTGGGCAGAGGCACTCCCTCACTCCCAGACTACGGTGGTCAAGCAGAGGCGCTCCTCACTTCCCATACTGGGCAGCCGGACAGATGCTCTCTTCACACCCCAGACGGGGCGGCCGGGTAGAGGCGCTACTCACTTCCCAGACGAGGCGGCCGGACAGAGGCACACCACACGTCCCAGATTGCGGCCGGGCATAGGCGCCTCCTCACTTCCCGGCAGACGACGGTGGCCGGGCCGAAGGCCCTCACCTCCCAGAGGGTGGTGGTCGGGCAGGGCGCCCTCACCTCCCCCCCAGACGGTGTGGGTGGCCTGGCAGAGGCGCCTCACTTCCCCAGGACTCCATGTGAGGTTGGGCAGAGGCTCTCCTCACCTCCAGGACGATGGGTGGCCAGGCAGAGGATCTCCTCACCTCCTATCCATGGTTGGTCGGGCAGAGGCATGCCTCCCTCACCAGACCCACCGACAGTGGCCCCTCACCTCCCCCCCAGAAGATGGTAGCTGTGGTAGAGGCCCTCACCTCCAGACAAGAGGTGGCTGGCTTGAGGTGCTCCCCAACGATGTATGTGGTCAAGCAGAGGCCTCCCACCCCTGACGTGATGGGTGGTCAAGCAGAGGTGCCCTCACCTCACAGATCTAAGGGTGGTAGTAAGCGCCCACCTCCCAGACGTGGGAGGCCGGGCAGAGGCACCTCACCTCCCAGTCAGGTGGCCAGGCAGAGGCGCACCTCACCTCCCTCCCAGACGGGTAATGCGAGGCCCCTCCTCACCACCCAGATCATGTGTGGCAGCTGAGGTCCCCTCTCATTTCCCAGACCATGTGTGTCCCGGGCAGAGGTTCCCTCACCCTCAGATCTGGGTGGCCGGGCAGAGGCGCCTGCTCACTTCCCCCCCCCCAGATGGGTGGCTAGAGAGACGCAACCCCACACCCCAGAAGGCGCAATGGGAAGAGGCTCTCCCCACCTCCCAGACCCATGGTGGCCGGGTAGAGAAGGCCTCACCTCCCCCCCAGACGGTGGGAGGTCAAGAGGCTGCCCCTCACATCCCAGACGGAGCCCCGCCTCGGGCAGGAAGGCGCCTCACCCCCCCCCCCAGACGGGCAGCCTGCAGAGGCCCTCCTCACTTCCCAGACGATGGTGTCCGGGCAGAGGTGCTCCTCCCTCCCAGACTAGGGTGGTCACAAGAGAGGTACCTCACCTCCCAGACTGTGGGTGGTCGGGAAGAGTCGCTTCACGCCCCACGGTGGGTGGCCGGGCAGAAGCGCTCTCCTTCACCTTCCCAGACGGGTGGTCGCCCAGGCGCCTGTTCCCAGGACGGGTGGCTGTGGCCGAGGCGCCTCACTCAAGAGGACAATGAGTGGTCAAGTAGAGGTGCTCCTCACTTCCTGATGGGCTTGCCAGGGCGCTCCTCACTTCCCATATCGGGGCAGCCGGGCAGAGGGCCACTCACCCAGATGATGGGTGGTCGGGCAGAGGCGCCTCACTTCCTCAGACGGGCGGCCGGGCAGATGCGCTCTTCACTTCCCAGACGATGGGTGGCTGGGCAGAGGAACTACTCACCTCCCAGAGTGTGGGTGGCCAGCAGAGGCGCTTTTCACCTGCCAGAGGGTGGGTGGCCGGGCAGAGGCGCCTCCTCACACCCTCCCCAGGCTGTGGGTGGCCGGGCAGGTTCCCAACCCACTGGGAGTCTCAAAGCCTCACTCCTCCTCCAGACGGGGCATCCTGCAGAAGCCCTCCTCACCTCCCAGACTACAAGTGGTCGGGCAGAGGTGCTCCTCAACTACCAGCAGGCTGCGGGTGGCCGCCAAGTGAGGCCCTCCACACCTCCCACACCCATGGCAGTCCCAGACGGTGGGTGGTCGGGCAGAGGCGCCCCAACGCCCCAGACGGGTGGCTGTGCAGAGGTGCTCACTAACGATGAGCTGCGGGCCTGGCAGAGGCTCCTCACTTCCCAGAAGGCGTGTCCGTGCAGAGGTGCTCCTCACTTCGCAGACGCTGGGGGGACTGGGCAAAGGCGTACCTCACTTCCCAGACAGGGCACCCCGGCAGAGGCGCTCTTTCACTTCCCAGACGCGGGCGGCCAGGCAGAGGCCTCCCCACCTCCCAGACGCATGGATGCCGTGCAGGCGCTCCTCACCTCCCCGACGATGGGTGGTCGGGCAGAGGTGCTCCCAACTTCCCAGTCGGGTCGGCCGGGTAGAGGCGCTCCTGATTTCCCAGACGGTGGGTGGCCGGGCAGAGGCGCTCCTCACCTCCCAGATGGTGGGTGGCTGGGCAGAGGCGCCTCATTTCATAGACCTAAGTTTGGTCGGGCAGAGGTGCTCCTCACCTCCCAGACGGGTTGCCGGGCAGAGGCGCTCCTCACTTCCCAGACGGTGGGTGGCTGGGCAGAGGCGCTCCTCACCTCCCTCGGGACGGGTGTCCTGGCAGAGGCGCTCCTCACTTCCCAGACTGGGCCGGGCAGAGGCGCTCCTCACTTCCCAGACGGAGGGTGTCCAGGCAGAGGCGCTCCTCACCTCCCAGACGGGTGGCCGGGCAGAGGCGCTCCTCACTTCCCAGACAAGAGGTGGCCGGGCAGAGGCGCCCCACCTCCCAGTATCAACGGGCAGCCGGGCAGAGGCGCTCCTCACCTCCCAGATGGGTGGCTGGCAGAGGCACCCTCACTTCCCAGACGGGTGGCCGGGCAGAGGCGCCTCCCTCACTTCCCAGATGGAGGGTGTCCTGGCAGAGGGGTCCTCACTTCCCAGACTGGGCGAACGTGGGCAGAGGTGCTCCTCACCTCCCAGACCCATGGGTGGCCGGGTAAGGCGCCTCACCTCCCAGACGATGGGTGTCCGGGCAGAGGTGCTCCTCACCTCCCAGACGGTGGGTGGCCGGGCAGAGGCGCCTCCTCACCTCCCAGACCCATGGGTGGTCGGGCAGAGGCGCCTCCTCACCTCCCAGACCCATGGGTGGTCGGGCAGAGGCGCCTCCCTCACTTCCCAGACGGTGGCTGGCAGAGGTGCTCCTCACCTCCCAGACGGGTGGTCGGGCAGAGGCGCCTACTCACATCCCAGAGTGGGTGGCCGGGCAGAGGCGCTCCTCACTTCCCAGACGCATGGGCGGCCGGGCAGAGGCGCTACTCACTACCTCCCAGTCGGGGCATCCTGGCAGAGGCGCTCCTCACCTCCCAGACGATGGGTGGACATGTAGATGCTTACCACCTCCCAGACGATGGGTGGCCGGGCAGAGGGGCTCCTCTCCTCCCAGACGATGGGTGGCTGGGCAGCGGCGCTACTCACCTCCCAGAGGGTGGGTGTCCAGCAGAGGCGCTCCTCACTTCCCCCCCCAGAGTGTGGGTGGTCGGGCAGAGGCGCTCCTCACCTCCCAGAGTGTGGGTGGTCGGGCAGAGGCGCTCCTCAATTCCCAGACGGTGGGTGTCCGGGCAGAGGCGCTCCTCACCTCCCAGACCATGGGTGGCCGGGCAGAGGCGCTCCTCACCTCCCAGACGGTGGGTGGCCGGGCAGAGGCGCCCTCACCCCAGACCTGTGGGTGGCCGGGCAGAGGTGCCCCTCACCTCCCAGACGGGTGGCCAGGCAGAGGTGCTCCTCACCTCCCAGACGGTGTGTGGGCGGGCAGAGGTGCTCCTCACCCCAGACGGTGGGTGGCCGGGCAGAGGTGCCCCTCACCTCCCAGACGGGTGGCCTGGCAGAGGCGCTCCTCACCTCCCAGACGGTTGGTGGCTGGGCAGAGGTGCTCCCCACCTCCCAGATGGGGTGGTCGGGCAGAGGTGCTCCTCACCTCCCAGACGGGTGGCCGGGCAGAGGCGCTCTCACCACCCAGATGATGGGTGGCCAGGCAGAGGCACTCCTCACCTCCCAGACGGGCTCCTGGCAGAGGCGCTCCTCACTTCCCAGACGCATGGGTGGCCGGGCAGAGGTGCTCCCTCACCC